>BPLR01004775.1:0-45889 GCA_021605095.1 Caerostris extrusa | reverse complement strand
AAGTTTGCACGCTGAGGACGGGCGTTGTCATCCATAAACAGAAATTCAGCACCCATAGCGCCCCGAAACAAACGTACATGTTGTTCCAGAATGACATCCCGATAGATGTGGCCTGTCATCGTTACACTCTGAACATGCAGGCCAGTTCTGGAACCAAGAATAATTCCTCCCAAACGAGCCATCCTGCACCACCGTAACGGTGTCGTTCAATGGTGTTCTCTTGGTGGTAACGGGTACCTGGCTCTCCATATGAAAGTCCGGCGAGAATCCGACTGCAAACTAAACCTGGACTCGTCGGAAAACATCATACCAGACCACTGTTGCGGTGTCCACACAATGCATGCTCTCTACTCCAGGTTAATCGCAGACGACAGTGAGTTGCGGTAAGTGGAACACATCTGACAGGCCTACGAGCATATAGACCAATGTGCCCTAAGCGTGGTACCGTCTTGCTGTCGTACCTTGCTGAAGAGAGCTGACGCCTTGACGTGTTGTGCCTTGTCTGTCGTACCGGTAGCTGAAGAGAGCTGACGAGACAGGTCTGATGCTGTGCTCCGTCTATTTCTTTTGGCAGTAACTGCTAAATACCGGTCCTCATTCGGCGTTGTAACTCGGGGACGACCTGTGCTGTGACATCTACTCACATTACCATCCTCTTGGAATCGTTGCCAAAGCCTGGAGATGACACTCTGGGCGATTCCAAGTTCCTCGGATACTTCCAGCTGGGTACGTCCACATTCCAGTCGTCCGATAATTCTACCACGTAAAAATCATCCAAATGCTTCCTTTGTGCCATAACTATGCGGTTATGGCACTGAAAGGCTTTTAAAAAGCGCTATGAACAATTTTACTTCTTTGCCACCATTCCTTATATACCCCTCTCTACACTCTCGTCATTGTGACATACTATCCGCGCCATCTGGTGGTTTCCTGTAATTTGCATATTCTTATTCAAGATGTGTGTGATAATTCTACAGGTGAAATTTTTATTTTAGAGTTCAATTTCTGTGTGATTCTGAATCATCCTTAATTTATGGACATGAGTGTATTATCTAATACATAAAAAGTTGAATGTTTGCCTGCACAGATATAACTTTTATGATTCTGTTGCCGCTTTTTTTATTGGAGCTAGAACTGATTGGTACGTAGGGCATAAATTTCCGAAATTGGTGAGTCAGGTTCGAAACCGAGAATTGAAACCAACTGAAGTTGTCCGTCTCTGCGGGGGAACCTATACGATAAGACTTAATGTTTTTCCTTTAGTTCAAGGAGGCAGTGAATAGGGATGCAAAAATTCACTTATTTTACCTTCAGAGCGCTTATTTCAATTTGAGACAATCAAATGTTATTTCACCCTGAGTAACTCGGAATCTACTACATCCATTCTTTACCATGAAATTTTGTTAAATTGTGTTAATAAATTTTTGTAAACACTATTTTGAATTATATTCTCTGGAAATGTTAAGTTGTATGAGGGCTAACTGGCTAGCGCTCTGCCCTTTGGCGCTTCAGGTTCGAATCTTGGCTATGGCATAGAGGATTGTGAGTGGTTCTGAATCCCAGTTAAACTGTAGGCCACGATCTAATTAGTTTAAAGTGTGCAAAAATGACCATAGAGCGATAAACCAAACCTGAAATGTTAATTTAAATTAAATATTACAAACTAATTTAAATGAACTATTACAAAACTAATTTAAAGGAACACAACAAATAAAAATTAAATTTTCTCATTATAATTGTAGAATCAGGAATGGGAATCATTTCAATTCTTATTCTTAATTACTTATGTTTAAAACGTGCAGGTTTTAAAAATATTGCCTGTTTAAATAACAATTGTTTGTAAAACTAAGTTTTAATTTCTTTTGAATTTTTAATAAGTTTAATTTTAGTACTTTTATAATTTTTTCAAATTGTTTTTCTTTCTAATGCAGCTGGCAAACACTTAGACAGCTTGGTCTTGATGCCTTAAGGCAAGCGCTGCACAGACGTTACTCACTTTGCATTACCCGGGGCGCGTGTAACTAGAAGATAAGCCACGGACGCGGAGTAACAATGCCCCCGCAACGCTCTACGATCCTATTAGATCGGGACCTACGGTTTAAAGTAGATTCCGAACCACTACAAACATCCATGGCACCGCCAATACTCGAACCTGAAGCCTGTGGTACCGGGCGCCAGAGCGCTTGCCATTCGGCCATCCAGGCCCCCATAATTTTTCAAATACAACTGTATTATTATTCTCAAGTACAACTTCATAAAACTTCAAATGCAATATCGCATTTTAGATACAAGCTTATATTACAATTTCTCATTACAATCTCCTATTAACCAATTTATACTTAAAATAATAAATTATGCTTAAATAATTTAACTGGTTATATGATGTAGCAAAATATACAATTATAATGAAATTCTAATTTAAATACAGCAGAAATAACCATCCTTTTGAAAACCATTTTTTTTTTTTCATTTGTAATTAAGTCTATATTGTTTCTCGTTACAATGTAGTCCAAACATTGCAAGGTCAAAATGTTCTAAGATTTAAGTATTTATACCATGTAGAACTTTGAGGTTCGTGTCCTGTCATTCAAAGCTGTCACTGTTGTCGTGAAGTTCGTTATAAGACGTCGTTCGTTTTAATTAAATAAGTGATTAAACGGATCGAAGCTTATCAAATTTTATTAGAGCTACTGCCTCCTTTTATCATTATTATTTTATTTAATATTGAACTAGTACGCTCCACTTCGCAACTCACTGTAATGCTAGTTAGCTATTTTGCAAGCAGAAGCAGGTTTGTTTCTTTTAATAGTTTAGCTAAATTTGTGCTAACTCTGTTTTGAAGAACAAGTTGAGTTAGTAATTATTTTGACAAATAATCTTGTATCGACACCTAAATTGCTTGTTTGGTATTTTCGAGGTTTCTCTATAATGCACACAAATAGGTTCCTCCTCTTCCCCTTGCATTAACCCAGGAGAGAATGAAGAGATGATTATGATCATAAAGATATTAGAAAAAGCTATTGTCTTATCTATTATCTTGTTTTCTTAGTCATTTGCGGTTATAGTGCAGGTATAATATAGTGTCAAACATACCTACCTACCTTTTACGTAGTATAGTATACTTCAGATGAGCAATCTAGTGCCTGAATGACTGAATTCCTAGCACTCTGGAGCTGGGTGCCACAGGTTAGGGGGTGAGTCCCGGCGGTGCTATGAATGCTATAGTGATTCGGAATCCACTTTAAACCGTTCTAATATGACCATAGAGTGTTGGGGAATAGGGCTGATAACCCCAAGCTAACGACTGATGTAATTAATCTAATCTATTTTTACACAAGTTTTTAATCAATTTAAAAAATTATTTTAAAAAAAAAAAATTTCTTACAACTCTAATATGAGGCCAGATGGCCGAATGACTACCGCTTTGGCACTCAGTGGCACATGTTTCTGGTTTGAGTCCCGGTGCCATGGACGTTTATAGTGGTTCGAATCCCCTTTTAAGCCGTAGGTCCCGGTCTAATATGACTGTTGGGTGTAGGGTGAAAACCTCCATCGTAAAAACTTCAACGTCACGGAGCAAAGTCAGGCCTATACTATAGGTGCTCCATCACAGCAGAAGCTGTTCCTCTGTTGTGATGGAGCTGTTCCTCAGAAGATGAAAATTTCCTATATAATTTATTTATTTCATTAATTAACTTAAAAATAACTAAACAGACATAAAATTTTAAGGATAATTTAATTTTTTTTCTATCAAGTTAGATTAATTTATTTTTGCATTAATAGTTTAAATTTTAAATTAGTTTCGAATTAGAGCTAAATTACTTGATGTTTAAATAAAAGCTAGTTAACTTGGAAAAAGGGGTACAGTTTTACCTACCATAAAAAACTTGAAAATTGGCTGAAAATTTCAAATCTCACATATAAAGATAATTTAATAAGGAATAAATGTAACTTTAAGTTGTTAAATGATGTATCAGACGTAAAAAATCAACAACTAATTAACTTCCTTTTTAAATACAAATACCTCTAGTCATTAAATATTTGCTAATCTCAATAAGCATTTGACGACTGAATTTTTCAAACATCCAACATTTGCGATTGACTTTTTCAAACAGATGACATTTGGACTCTAATTAAAAGTAGTTTGCCAATGACATTTTTGGATCTATATATAAAAAATCAGAACTCTTTTTTGGAAACAAGGACTAAATGAAAACTCAATGTACTTAAATTATTTCCGAAGTCATTAAGAACAGTTTGGGGAACGATCAAAGCAAATTCGCTCGACCAAACTTAATTGGATTTTTAATGAAGATCTGTTTGAAAGAAAAGAAACACCAAAACCGTTTGAGTAGTTCTTCACTGAGATAAAAGTTACCATGAAGTAGTTATCAGATATCTATTTATACATTTTTTTCCCAGTCATTATCATACTATTTAACACAAGTTATAAGATCTGTAAAAAGTAGTTGTAACTATATCTGTAACTCTGAAAGAAATGAAACATGCAATTAATATATTTTTAGTAAATGAACATAACATTTAAGAAAAAATAATTTATTTCATGTATTATTTATGATTGGGATCTGATGGACGAGTGACTAGCGGTCTATTGCTCGATGCCACAGACTTCAGGTTTGAGTCCCGGCGATGCCATATATGATTTATAGTGATTCGAATCCATTTTAAACCGCAGGTCCCGGTTTAATAGGGACTGTAGATCGTTGAGCATAACGCCAGCTACAATAGACCGTAAAAACAAAACATCTCATGCTTCACAATATGCCAATAAAAACGACCTTGGCGCACCATGGAACTGTTACACCAATGAAGAAGAAGAAAATTCTCGTATTTAATTGATAATGCTACTACGATGCATATAGTATTTTGGTAATATGCTTATAATATTCAAATGATAATACTACTAATATATTTATAATAGTGCAGTAATATGTTCATGGGGCTTGATGGCCGAGCGACTAGGACTCTGGTACTGATGACATCGGCTTAGGGATTCGAGTCCCGTCGGTGCCCTGAATAGTTGCCCACTTTAAACCGTAGGTCCCATTATAATATGACTGTAGAGCATTGGGCTGACAACACTACCACTTAAAAAAAAACATCTCATGTTTCGGAATCGACCAGTATGATTACGGCCTTGGCTCACCATGGGACTGTTGCGCCAATGGAGAAGAAAGACTTCCTTCATTATTCATTTATTTCCATTATTTAATTTAATTATTTTTTTCTATCAATTTTAATTAATTTCTTTCCACTAATAATTTAAATTTAAATTAGTTTTGAATCAAAACTAAATTGTTTGATGCATGAACAAAGTTTGTCAGCTACATTTTTACCTATCATATAAAAATAAAAATAAAAAAATTTAAATGGGCTGAAAAACTAAACTAACAAACTAAACTATTTGAACTAAATTATTTGATTCATAAGTAAAGCTTGTTAACTTGAAAAGGGGGTAAATTTTGACCTATCATAGAAAATTTCTAAAAAAAAAATTGGAGAAAAGGGGTAAAAAATCTTCAAATCCCATATATAAAGATAATTTAATAAGGAATAAATGTAACTTTAAGTTTTTAAACGATGTATCAGACTAATTAACTACCTTTTAAATACAAATACCTCGAATCATTAAATATTTGCCAATCTCAATAACCATTTGATGAATGAATTTTCAAACATTCAACATTGGCGATTTACTTTTTCAAATGGTTGACATTTGGACATTAATTAAAAGCAGTTTGCCAATGACATTTCTGGATCTATTTATAAAAAATCAATTTTTTTTTTGGGAAACAAGGACTAAATAAAAACTCAATGTACTTAAATTATTTCCGGAAGTCATTAAGCACAGTTTGGGGAACGATCAAAGCAAATTCGTTCGACCAAACTTAATTGATTTTTAATGAAGATCTGTTTGAAAGAAAAGAAACACCAAAACCTTCAGTAGTTTCTTCAGTAAGATAAAATTACCATGAAATAGTTATCAGAAATCTAGTTATACGTTTTTTACAGTCATTATCATGCTATTTAACACAAGTTAGAGGACCTGTAAAAAAAAAAAGTTATAGCTGTATCTAATTGTGAAAGAGATCAAACCTCCAATTAATATTATTTTAGTACAAAAATTAACATTAAAGAATAAATGATTTAATCCATGTATTATTTATAGATATTAACATTATAATAGAATTAATGATCAGTGTGATTACTATTGTAATTATGCTATTTATAGTTATTGCTATAATTTAAACAAATTTATTAATGACTTCACACTTATCTGCTATTCTTTTTAATAAATCTACAATAAAGTTTAAGCGTATTTTATATAAAAAGAAATACTTACTTTATTATTTGAATACTTAAAGAAAAGAATGAAGAAATTGCCAAACTATTTTTGAAATTTAAAAAATTAAGAAAATCAATCACAAATTGAATAATGCTATTTATTTTATTGTTACTAACTCAAATACAACAGAAAAACATGTATGATAAAACACAAAAAAACTATTATAGAATTTAGTTAAAATTACATGTCATTAACAATTTTTGCATTTCTATTACAATTATTTCCATTATCTTTCCTTTGAATCTTCTAATTAAACTGATTCAGTTAAATAATTGTGTTTGAAGATAGAATGTTTGACACCATACAAATACTCAGTAGATTTTTACACTACTACATACTCGTAGATACACTTATAGATTTTTACACTACTACATATACTCATACTTACATTTTTAGATACAAATACTCAGTAGATTTTCTTATACTACTACATACTCGAACTTACATTTTTAGATACAAATACTCAGTAGATGTTTTACACTACTACATACTTGTAGAAATATTTATAGATTTTTTACACTACTACATACTTGTAGATTATTTATACTACTACATACTTGTAGATATATTTATAGATTTTTACACTACTACATACTGAACTTACATTTTTAGATACAAATACTCAGTAGATTTTTTACACTACTACATACTCGAACTTACATTTTGAGATACAAATACTCAGTAGATGTTTTACACTACTACATACTTGTAGATATATTTATAGATTTTTACATTTTTTAGATACAAATACAGTAGATTTTTACACTACTACATACTCGACTTACATTTTTTAGATACAAATACTCAGTAGATTTTTTACACTACTACATACTTGCAGATACTTATTTTTTTACACTACTAATACTTGTAGATTTTTTTTATACTACTACATACTTGTAGATATATTTATAGATTTTTTTTTACATTACTACATACTCGTACTTACATTTTTAGATACAAATACTCAGTAGATTTTTACACTACTACATACTCGAACTTACATTTTGAGATACAAATACTCAGTAGATGTTTTACACTACTACATACTTGTAGATATATTTATAGATTTTTTACATTACTACATACTTGTACATATATTACTCAGTAGATTTTTACATTACTACATACTGAACTTACATTTTTAGATACAAATACAGATTTTTTACACTACTACATACTGAACTTACAATTTTAGATAGAAATATTTACAGATACTTACATACTTGCAGATATATTACATTTTTAGATACAAATACTCAGTAGATGTTTATACTACTACATACTTGCAGATAAATTTATAGATTTTTACATTACTACATACTGTACTTACACTTTTAGATTCAAATACTCAGTAGATTTTACACTACTACATACTACACTTATAGATTTTTTAATATTTACTTACATTTTTAGATACAAATACTACTACTACATACTCGTAGATACACTTATAGATTTTTTTACACTACTACATATACTATACATACATTTTTAGATACAAATACTCAGTAGATTTTTTATACTACTACATACGCGAACTTACATTTTTAGATACAAATACTCAGTAGATGTTTTACACTACTACATACTTGCAGATATATTATAAATTTTTTACACTACTATATACTTGTAGATTTTTTTTTATACTACTACATACTTGCAGATAAATTTATAGATTTTTTTACATTACTACATACTGTACTTACATTTTTAGATTAAATACTCAGTAGATTTTTACACTACTACATACTTACTTACATTTTGAGATACAAATACTCAGTAAATGTTTTACACTACTACATACTTGTAGATATATTTATAGATTTTTTACATTACTACATACTTGTAGATATATTTATAGATTTTTTACATTACTACATACTGTACTTACATTTTTAGATACAAATACTCAGTAGATTTTTACACTACTACATACTCGAACTTACAATTTTTAGATACAAATACTCAGTAGATGTTTTACACTTAGATATATTATAAATTTTTACACTACTATATACTTGTAGATTTTTTTATACTACTACATACTTGCAGATAAATTTATAGATTTTTTACATTACTACATACTTACTTATTTTAGATAAATACTTAGATTTTACACTACTACATACTCTTAGATACACTTATAGATTTTTTTTACACTACTACATATACTACTTACATTTTTAGATACAAATACTCAGTAGATTTTACACTACTACATACTCAGATAGATTTTTTTTTACACTACTACATACTACAGATACAAATACTCAGTAGATTTTCTTATACTACTTTTGACATTTTTAGATACAAATACTCAGTAGATGTTTTACACTACTACATACTTGCAGATATATTATAAATTTTTACACTACTATATACTTGTAGATTTTTTTATACTACTACATACTTGTAGATATATTTATAGATTTTTTTACATTACTACATACTGTACTACTTTTCAAATACTACACTACTTTCAAGATACACTTATAGATTTTTTTTACACTACTACATATACTACATTTTTAGATACAAATACTGTAGATTTTTACACTACTACATACTTGTAGATATTTATAGATTTTTTTACACTACTACATATACTACATACTCGTTTTTAGATACATTTCAGTAGATTTTTTATACAAACTACTCTCAGTAGATGTTTTACACTTACATACTTGCAGATTATTACAAATTTTTTACACTACTATATACTTGTAGATTTTTTTTTTACTTACATTTGCAGATAAATTTATAGATACAAATACTCGTACTTACACTTTTAGATTTTTAGATTTTATTACTACTACATACTTATAGATTTTTTTTTTTACACTACTACATATACTCATACTTACATTTTTAGATACAAATACTCAGTAGATACACTACTACATACTTGTAGATATATTATAGATTTTTTACACTACTACATATACTTACATTTTTAGATACAAATACTCAGTAGATTTTCTTATACTACTACATACTCGAACTTACATTTTTAGATACAAATACTATAGATGTTTTACACTTACATACAGATATATTATAAATTTTTTACACTACTTTACTTAGATTTTTTTATACAAATACTTGCAGATAAATTTATAGATTTTTACATTACTACATACTCGTACTTACACTTTTAGATTCAAATACTCAGTAGATTTTACACTACTACATATAGATACACTTATCGATTTTTTTTTTACACTACTACATATACTCATACTTTTTTTAGATACAAATACTCAGTAGATTTTACACTACTACATACTCGTAGATACACTTATAGATTTTTTTACACTACTACATATACTCATACATTTTTAGATACAAATACTCAGTAGATTTTCTTATACTACTACAAACTCGAACTTACATTTTTAGATATAAATACTCAGTAGATGTTTTACACTACTTCATACTTGCAGATATATTATAAATTTTTTACACTACTATATACTTGTAGATTTTTTTATACTACTACATACTTGTAGATATATTTATAGATTTTTTACATTACTACATACTCGTACTTACATTTTTAGATACAAATACTCAGTAGATTTTTACACTACTACATACTCGTACTTACATTTTTAGATACAAATATTCAGTAAATTTTTTACACAAATTTGTATTTTCTTGATGTAAAAAATCTTTATTAACAGTATTTGAGATTAATTCTTTTGTCATTATGCAAGCTATATGATTTGTATTTTAAATGTTGATAGATATAATGACATAATTGATAAGAACCAACAATTGACCTTCAGTAAAGCCAAAGGTGATTTGATTATAGATTAACAAATATTTCTGTTCTATTTAATTATTATATATGATATACTGAAATGCATATTTCATTGCAGAGAAAAATTTCCATTTTTTCACCATTCCTTTTATTAAAAATTATTACTGCATATCTCTTGTTCGTTAAAGTTTTTATTGAACATAAATGAAGCATAATGAGTAAATAACTCATAACTCATAATGAGTAAATAACTCATAACTCATAATGAGTAAATAACTCATAACTCATAATGAGTAAATAACTCAATTTTTCCCTCCAAAAAATGACTATAGTGGGTCTAAATATAATATGGGGATATATACGACCAGAGGAGTTATTCACAAAGTGACCCGCAGCATCATTTGGGATGGCCACCCCTGTGTTAGAAGAATATCTCTAAAATATCTTTCTCCATTTAATCAGGACAATTTCTAATACATGGGTGACTTTTTCAACATGGCAATCAGAAGGATTTGATGAAGAATGCTAAAATATGTTTTTCTTAAAAAATCAAACCTTCTCCGAATCTAGCAGAATTTATTTAATATAACCAAGGATTATTATTTTAAATGATTGTATTAATTAATATGTGGAATCTTTTTAAATGTTCTTCTATGAATTCGATTCATTAAAATATTTCTCGCTAAAAATTATAATTAAAAAACATAGTCCATAAAATAATAACGAAATAATTCAATTTAATAAAAGGCATTTCCCAAATCTTCATTTCAGTTAACTTTTTAGTTTTTATTCCAGTAACCCGAAAGTTAATTAATTAAAAATTCCAGCGAATATGTGATTCTAATTTCAAATTATTATTTGCCTTAATTTTATTCTTAATGCAATTATTTTTTTTTATAATTGATACAAATTTTATGATTTTAATTTGATTAATAATTACGATCAATAATTTTGAATTAATTTCACTCCATTTAATTAGAAGTGCATCGTTAATTGTATCATATAAGAAAAGAAAATAATTTGAATTATAATAAAATTTTTGCAGAGTACAAAAATTAAATCTTTCTTCAAATTATTAAATTCTTGGATAGTAGATTTTAGATTTATTTTCAAAAACTTGTTTCTCCACACTTTTTCTGTCAACATCAGAATTTTGAAGAAATGTATAAATTTCGTAAAACAAATTTACAAATTACAAAGACATGCATTTATTGCATTCATTTCCAAATTGCTTGTAGGAAATATGATATTAAGAATTGGTTACAACATCATTCATTGTTTCATTGTTCATTCATTGATTCACTGATTTTGCAATCATCATTTCATTTTGTCTATATCTTTGTCTAATGTTAATATCCAGTTCTTTACATTCAAAGAGAGTTCTAACGTTAATATTCCGCTCATTACATTCAAAGAGAGGGGCCTGAATGGCCGAGTGGCTAGCGCTCTGGCGCTCGGTACCAAGGTTGCGGGTTCGAGTCCCGGCGGTGCCATGGATGTGTGTAGTGGTTCGGAATCCACTTTAAACCGTAGGTCCCGGTCCTAATAGGATCGTAGAGCATTGCGGGGCATTGTTACTCCACGTCCGTGGCTTATTTTCTAGTTACACGCTCCCCCTGGGTAATGCAAAGTGAGTAACGTCTGTGCAGCGCTTGCCTTAAGACATCCAAGACCAAGCTGTCTAAGTGTTTGCCAGCTGCATTGAAACAAAAAAACATTCAAAGAGAGTTTTAATGTTAATAATCTAAAATTAATATTCGGTTCTTTTACATTCATTACTTAAAAAAGGGTGAAACTTTTAAAATATATTTTGTAGTGTGCAAGTTGGGCAGCCAAATTATAACTGGTATAGGTGTAGTTGAGATACTTGTGGTACAAGTTTGAAAACTCACAGCTTTATTTACAAACGCACACACATACAATTAGAAGCATGCACTATTTAACACATTTAAAGACAGATAATTATAGATTCGTAGGACTCCACTTCTAAGCGGAAAACCCAGAAACTCGGATACGTGCAGGGTGCGCGAAATATACTTCATCTTCGGTTGAGAGTCAGTAGGCCAACTAATATGCAGCGTTGCGCTAAATATATTTCCTTTCGGAGGGAGAGAACAGGGGATAAACGTTTCTCAGCCGGAAAACTAAACTAAACTTTCTCAGCGACAGTGCAGGTTGCGCTGTACTTCCCCTCGGATGAGAGTCTCGAGGCCGACTGACCATTAATCCTGAATGCCACAGATGGCGCGCTCTTGCCAGTGTGTAGGAAGGAACACATTACAATTTACTTTAAAAATTTTGCCTCCGAATTGTTTTGTAAATTTATAGGTTTTAAATTTATGTTGTTTACTTACAACTTCCGTTAATTAATTTTTGTCCCCTTGATTTGGTTTCATCTTATTTAACAATTGTATTGATTTTACTTTGAATATTTATTTTACAATGTTATTGTGTTTAATTTATATGGTATTTTATAAGCCTATCCACTAAGCTATATTAGTTGCCGAACTAGGTCAACCTTGTTGGAAACTTGAAAAGAATAAAAGAAGGGGAAGCTCTCTTATCTAATGGCAGAATAAACAAGATGGATTGGTTGGAGGAAAATCCTTCCGTTGGGCGAAAAGAAGGAGGGTGAAAATCCTTCAGATAATAGGATATTTATTCAAAAGTGTGGTCGAGAATTTTGGCCTTAGCAATCTAAATGCCATTATATATAATGGATACACTATGTATACACTTGGTTGGATTACATACCATTATTATAATGGTATAGGTAGAGCCCAATCTGCTGCTATGTGGCGAATGACTTATTATGGCAGAGTGTTTGGTATTTAAACAGCATAGTAATGATGATTAGTACTGTGCTAAAATTGCTTAATAAAATGAACTCACTTTAAAAATTAAAAAGTAATCAATTTAAAATATAAGTTCTTTATCTGTAATAATTTGGAGACCTTTTTATTAATACGGGGACATATCATTTTATCAGAAGATTATTTTTTGTTGTTTCACATCCCAATTGGTGGACAGCAACATCTTGACCAAATCCGAGAATCCGTGTGGTTTCATGGAAGGAGGGGGGGGGGGAGCTTCTGTTGTGATGGAGCACTAGTAGGTAGAAGTCTGGCGTGGCTTCGTAACGCTGAAGAAGGAAGGCGGTGCCTTCCGGGAGGACTTATTAGAAGGTACTACTCCGAATTTGCGTATAGTATGGGAGAAAACTGGGAAAGCTCCCATCATGTAGTCTGAATAACGAGGCAAAATGCAGAACATCGCAAAGTCCATCGAGTCTTCGCGTTTTTGAAACCGTGTCTACAACAAAGCCGCCAGCGGAGTGAACCTCAGCCCTAATGCTCTCCAGAGGTGCGCTGTGCAACCCAGCAATATCGGCCTTTAAATATTTTTAAATATTAAAGGGAAATTTTAAAATAATCAACTATATTCAAATATAGTCAACAAAATTAAACAGCATGATTGACATTTCTAGGTAACATATTTAATGGAAAGAAAAATTGCCCAATTTTATCATGCAGTGGTTGAATGATGTTCTTGATGAATGTATGGATTTGCAAGTTAGGCTACTACTTAGTTATTATATAGCGAGACGGAGATATATTGGAATCATTTTGTTGCTAATATGTGTCGTCCTACAGCAATAATTGTGAATTAGCAGCAATTGCTTTAAATATACAGCAATTATGGCTAATTATGAAACAGTCCTTTATTATAATGAGTGAACATGATGTTGTCTTGGTATAAGATTCGTGTTGTTGCAAATAAGACTAACAAATAAAATTTTGTAAAAGAGGAGCACAGATCTGTGTTTCAAGGTATAAAAACCCTGAAATTAAAAAAAATATTCATGAATCATTGCAAAATGATTTGACGTATGTTGATATAGATATCAATATGTCCAATATATATATGTCAATAGATATATGTTTATAAATACATATTGACATCCATATCGACACGAATGTGTTTGGTCTGGGGGCCTGCATTATTCTGAGATGTTGGCAATCAATTTTTTTATTGATTGTTATTGTGGTATATTGTATATATATTATATTTGATTGATGTTTATTAAAATTCAGTTATAGCAATGTAATATTAATTATATGACGTATTTTAGTTATTTTAATTCTAAATATTAATAAATACATTATTTAATTTTTAATCATGAAATCAGCTTTTAATTTATTTATGTTTATGTTTCTTTTTCTCCGAAGACATTTCCGAAGACATTCGAATCTTGTAGGTTTATATGTGGTATGAATTGTTGCAAATTTTGGGAATATTATTAAATGGGTTATTGCGGACTTCTTATTGTTAAATTCCTTCTATTAGCTCACACTCTCCCTATATATATCTTGTTCAAATTTTCAATCGTTCATAAAATACTTTTTATTCATCCACTCAGTTCAAATACATTTTTTTTTTGAACTTATAGTGGATGACACTGGATGTTAATACAGTTTTTTCAAATATTAATTCAGTAATTAAATTTAATTAATTAATTTTTGTTTTATATATGAGAAATATGCATATATTCACGTTGCTCTTTCTTCTCATTTGCTCATCATTAATTAATTAATAATCCCTTTTTCTCATAACTAATTATTAATTAATTAATGACTATTAATTATTATTATTTTATTATCAAATATTTTTATTATTCATTTAATATATATTATTCAATTTTTAAAGTAATGTAACTACAAATTGGCAATACTATACAAAATCGTCTGATTTTAATTTAGCTAATTTTTCTGGATATTATTATTCTTATTTTTTTTCATTTGAAATTTGAAACGATCGTGTTTGAGTATTCTTTTAATGTATTCTATATTTTTTAATTTGAAATGATCAAAAATTTTTTAATTAAATTTGAAATTTAGCCTAATATATTTGCTTTTATTATTTTTATCGCATGTATTTGCTTTTATTATTTTGCTGTAATTCGAGATTGCTGTTCTTTTTTTTCAATTCTTCTATTAGCTCACACTCTCCCTATATATATATTTTGTTCAAATTTCAATCGTTCATAAAATACTTTTTATTCATCCCCTCAAGTTCAGATACATTTTTTTGAACTTGTAGTGGATGACACTGATGTTAATACAGTTTTTTCAAATATTAATTCAGTAATTAAATTTAATTAATCAATTTTATTTTTTACATTTAAGTTGCATATATATACCAATAGATGGCGCCAGATAAACTTAAAAAAAATGAATGAAAATTATTTATAAAGGACTTTTTGCAATAAAAAAAAAGATGGAATTTACTTAAATTTTTTTTTTATATATTACTTGTTTAATGTGTATATTGGGAAGACGGATTAGCGTGTTATTTCCAGGTACAAGACATTGTTGTAAGAGTTTAGAGCTTAAAGTTCTAAACAACAAAATTTTGATGAATTTCATAAAAAAAAAAGTGTAGCAAACAGACAATCGGAGGAATAAAATGCAGCTGTGCAGAACTCAAGTTATAGCTGAATTAACTGCAATGTTTATTGCAGACCCATACTGCAGTTAATAGCTTAAATGACAGAAATGTATGCAATTATGTTTGTTGAATAAATTTTATTGTAACTATAAAACATAACTTTATTAATTGTAATATTGTGACTAACATCTGCTTCAAGGATTAGCTGTTGTATGGAAAATTGGCATATTCCTTTAGCTACTGAAACTGGTTGATGTTGTATTTATAATGAGAAAAGCATTTGATTCAAGATAAAAAGAACAATGAGGATTTTTACACAAAAATAAGCCCAATCAATTTTCTATATTTTCAAAAGATTTAACGATTTATAACATGATTAAAATGCATATAACCACGATTTTTCATTATTTATTTCATTCCAATAAGAAGTGCCCGTTGATACATGATAAATCGAAGCTTATGAACTGATTTTTTTATTAAAGATAACACATGCAGTTAAAATTGGTTTAATGGGTAAGTAAAAAGATTGAATTACTTACTTGAAAAGAATTGAATAAATGTAATGGATAAGTTTATTACGTGTAATTTCATGGATATCCTAAACTCTTTCAGTAAGGATCTGATGGCCGAGTCGCTAGCGCTCTGGCTCTCGATACCACTGATTTTTGATCGAATCCACTTTAAGCGCCAGAGCCACTGAGCGGCACAGAGTCCGATCAAACTTCGTCTCACTCACATCATTCCCAAACTGTAAAGGGGCAACTGAGCTCTAGGCACAGTGATGTGGTGTAGTAGTAAAATCTTTCTGATGTTATTCTAAGGCAGGGGTCTCCACACTTTCCAGCCTTAGGGCCGTACTGTTTACTCCAGTAAATAAGAAGGGCGAAAACCATTTTAATTTTTCTGCCATTATCTATAATTTCTAGACTAGTCGCCGAGTACGCTCTCTGAGCGAGCATACGTTTGCTAAATACAAACTACTGTTAGTGAAAAATCACAATTACATAACTCTCATTAGTATTTTTTACAAGTGGATACCCTGCGGTTTCATTCGCGTTAATTTAGCTTTTCCGTTCCTGAGAGATTTTCAGGATAAAAATCATATGTTTTATTCAGGATATAAACATTCCAAACATCGATATACATGCATATGCGATACTCTTTACCCCAACATAGCTACCGAGGGTAACCGCGGGATGTTCACTAGCTTATAATGTTAGTGGGATTCATTTCAATTATGTGTTAGTTGTTATGCTTAAGTTAAATTTTCTGCGTATTATGTTTGTCATTAAGCTTTAACAAGTCAATAAAACCGAGTTATTATCAATCTGTGTTTTTTATCCAACTTATTACAGCAACAATAAGCTATTCGCTGTCGCGGGCCGGATTGATGACACTGGCGGGCCGTAGTTTGGAGACCCATGTTCTAAGAGATCAATGGGAATATCTACACTTCATGTGTGCTCATGTTTTTACACTTTTCAGTTTCTCTCAATGGCTTCTACATGTTCCTATTCTTTCTACAGATGACTGTTCATGTAGATAGTGCTTCGTCCGATTCAGATGATGGCAACTACATAATCAGTGTGAAAGGTGCACCGGACATCATCCTGCCTTTCTGTAGCACCATCTTACTAGAGGGGGAAGTGAAACCTATAAACGACTATCACCTGGAGTGTTTCAGGAGAGATGTACAAGATTTCTTACTTAAAGGCCACACCGTCATTGGTAAATACTTACGAGTTTAACTTTTCTATGAGCAGTATCAATACTTATATATTCGCAAAACATTAAGACGTTTTATTTACAAAATCCCTTTGAATGATTTTGTTCTTTTTCAATTCCTTCTATTTGCTCCACTCTCCCTATATATATCTTGTTCAAATTTTCAATCGTTCATAAAATACTTTTTATTCATCCCCTCAAGTTCAAATACATTTTTTTGAACTTGCAGTGGATGACACTTGATGTTAATACAGTTTTTTCAAATATTAATTCAGTAATTAAATTTAATTAATTAATTTTAGTTCTTTTTAGATTTAAGTTGCATATATCTACCAATAGATGGCGCCAGATAGACTTAAAAAAAAGGAATGAAAATTATTTATAAATGATTTTCTGCAATATAGTGAAAAAAGTAGGATCTGACTTAATTTTTTTTTATATTACTTGTTATAGATGTAAAAACTATCCTCATACAAAATACCCTTCATACATTAAATAATAACAAATAATAATAATAATATATAACTTCATTACATTGTATAAAGTTGTATTTAGTGTTGAATATAATAATTTAATTAATATACATAATGCAAGAAAATTTTGTGTAAATTATAATTATAATCAATATAGCGAATTATCTTTATTATTAAAATATTAAACCGAGGACCTGATGGCCGAGTGGTTTGCATTCGGTACCACAGGTTTCAGGTACAATAGTGTTACTCGCTACGTTGAGAGATTAGCGTTACTCGCGTCCATAGCATATCTTCAAGCTACACGTGCCCCCTAGGTAGTGCTAAATGAGTAACAGCCATGGAGCTCTTGCTTATGGCATAAAGATTAACTTTCTCTGTATTGCCAGCTACATTAGAACAAAAACAACATTAAAATATTAGACCTTATTCATGCAAATATTCACCTGTTTCATCAAAAAAAGGCATTTAATTTGTTAAAAAAATTAATTAATACATCAATCAAATTATTGCCCAATGTTAGAATCTACCATCTATCCTTCAAAATACAAATTCAACTTTGAACGATCTTTTGTCCCTATCAATGAATCAAGCCAAAAACTTCTTTTATGCCGGACTAGCTATTCACGTAGAGTTTCCCTGTAATTATTTTCCGATATTTTATCACAAGAAGATTGTAATGTGAAAGTATAATTTATGTAGTATAAAATTGACTTACTCTTTTTGGTAGACATTTTTTAGGCCAATATAACACTTATAGAATCAATCAAAAAAGCGAAATGAAACTGCTACATTCACTGATTGGAACAGAATTGCAATTTCGCTATTAGAAAGAAAGACCCCAACCTCACTGACCTCACATAATTATAATCAAGCTGTCAGAGATTTATTTAGTGAGAAAGAGGAAATATTTAGGCCTACCTAGTTTCCTCGCTTCCTTCCTTCTCACCTCACTAACCCCGCAGTGACGACCTTTCAACTCTTTCCTCTTTTCCAGATTAACTGATCGGCAATTCGTCGATTATTGATCTGATATTGCCCAGTTACAAACATTTCAAGTTTTCATTCAAAGCATCTAAAATATTTTCAGTTTTCATTCATGGAAATAAAAAGTTTATAAATATATCCAACATTTTAAATTAAAAACTCACTTTATTTTTCGTACTGCAGATTAGTTTATGTTTTGAATAAACACTCTGATAAAAATAATCATTAAGTTAGATTTCGATTATTTCTAAGAATTTTTATGTTTGGTAAATTTCATACGGGAAAAAATGGTAAAAATGCAAAAAGAAATAAAAGGGGAAAACCATGATAACGATTAAGAGTTGTGTCTTAGCAAATTGTACAGAAAAATATAATTGTGAATAGCTATTATAAGAAAGTAATTTCGGTTTTTACAATCATAAATCATAAAAATCAAATGTATTCTCTTACCAACGCAATATTTACAAATTAAGAAAACTTAGAATACAAATTTTGAATAGAATACAATATAAATAAGTCTACATATTAGAACATTTGAAAGAAACATAAACAATAATCTCAATCAAAAATGTATTGAGAAACGAACACAATCACACAAACTTTAAAAATAGAATACTTGAGTTAATTAACAATTTAAATAGTTGACTTTAATTAATTTTTTAACACTGTAAATTAAAGAAAATTTCTAAATCAAGCTACCATCCGGTAGCACAGAGAAGAGGGGAAATAAAAATGATTTTTATTTAATGAAAAAGAAATAATCAGAATCTCTTCACAATTTTTGGAATAGACTATTTTGGAATAGACTATTTGGAATATTCCATTTGTATATATATATTTATACCTATAATATATACCATTTACATTACTCAACAAAAGAAAATTACAAATTTTCTGCTTTTGTAAAGTCTTTTTAGGTTTTAATGAAAATAATCCTCATTCAGTAAGCAGTGTGGGCGATTATTTAACTATATTTTAAAATAAAATACCATACATCAACTTTGTCCTTTAGCTTTGATTATTCAGTTTTAATTTCTATACAATATCCCCGTTATCATTAGCAGTTTCGTATTTAGTCGCGCTGACAAATTGTCCAGTTAAAAAATAAAAGAAGGTAACATTTCACTCCTATTGGAATATTGCATTGTTTGTTACAGTACAGTTACGTTTATTAATGAATATATTTAAAACGTAAATGCATTTGATTTTTACGTTATGTTTTTAGGGTATTGCGACATGGAGATGCCAAAAAGTAACTTTCCATCCAATTTCGAGTTTCGAGAGGACAGCATTCCACTGAAAGGTTTGCGGTTCTTGGGGATGATATCCATACATGATCCCGTTCGTCCATCGTCAGTTGAAGCCGTCAGAAACTTTCGCAATGCGGGAATAAAGGTAAGTGAGGCTGAATTTCTAAACCTCACAGTTGTAATTATGAGTGGGACATCTGTTATCGATGATAAGAATTAAAAGATGGGAAAAAAATCAAATGATTTTAATTGAAAATTTTGATAACTTCATTGTCTTATGAAGGAATAAATTTGAAAATGACTATGGTATATTTCACAATTGGAGATATGGTGCTCGAAACCGAAGACGAATTGAAAGGTCTCAATGGATGTGATATATAAGTAGACTTGATGGTGGTTGATTAGTCTGTTGGAGGGGATAAAGGACGGAGGAATTGTGAAAGTTGGAAGAAACTGTGAATATTACTTTATAAATTTAATCTTTTGTAATAAATTCCTCACCTACATCTAACAACCAGAACATTAGAATCTAAGATACCGTAAAATGCTGAATCTGTAATACATCTTCTGTGCGACATTCCATAAAAAAGCAACAAACAACCTAAATTAGATTAGAATCTTAAAAGTTTCGAATTTTTCGGTTATGCATTTTTGAAACTTTTTTTTTCATTGATTATTGTTAAATCAATTTCAAAACTCATTAAAATGTATGTTAATTCTAGGAAATGATTATATCATTGATTTTATTTGATTGGCCTTCCTTTATTATATTGTGATACTGGTACTCTAAAGAATAAAAACTTTCTTTATCATAACTTTATTTATATAATAATTCCTCTAATATTCATGTTTGTTCGTGCATTAAATCCCTTGAACTTACAAACGATTCTGATTTAGATTAAACAATTACAATCTTACAATTTTCAATAGTTCCGTTTCTTTTTTAAATATCATTACAAGAAATAAAAATCAAATTTTATTTTAAAACTCGTTATCTTTGTTAAAAGATTTTCAATACACTTTATTGGGAATTACAAACTAAGCTCACAAAATACAAAACTTAACATAATTTTAATATATTGATTAAAATTATGTTAAGTTTTGTATTTTGATTATATCTAGCCTGATGATTATCTCCAAACAAATATTGTTTATCTACTTAATATGCCTATGTATAACATGTTTTCTCGAAACACGCTTTCAGAGGAAATAATTTATGTTGCCTTTTAAATTTCTGCATTATCTTTAAATCTCTCGTAAATTCTTGTGTTGCAATCTCAAGCGAGAAATTTCTTAAAACAAGCTCTTCAATCACTTTATTTATGTTCCACCGTATTGTTCATGATCCTTTTATGAATATTCATAGTGGATTTGCAAGTATTAGCGATGTATTTTATTATGATGATTAATAATGTTTATAATTCATCAAAATTATGAATAGGCAATCTTTTGATATTTCTTTGAAAATGAAATTGACGAAGAATAAATAACTTCAATTCTGTCAATATATAGTATACTATAACGCGATCAATAAGCACACGTGTAGTATAGAGAATATTTTAATCCTTTGATTCTTCTTTTGATGAAAATTATAAGAAATTCTTAAATATTGCTGTGGACACTTTCAGTGTATTCCTAACGACAGGAGGTTGCTGTTCATAATATCTCTAGGTTAACAAAATTTAGAAAAGAATTGTTTTCTTTTATTTTAAGAGGTAAGATATTGCTTTTATTACTCTGCTCAATAAAATTAGGGGATATATTGTTGTTTTGAATATAAATTGCAGATGAGATAATGTTTTTGTGAGTGATACATGATATATAGGTGTTGGAAGATATGAGAAAAGAAGCAATAAACAAGGAATAATAAAATTTATTGACGATATTCGCCGGTAAACAAAAAAAAAGGCACAGTTAGTGCTTATTACACAAACAAACAAAAAATGTCATTTCTGAGATACAAATGAGTTTCACTAAAGAACATGGACCTGATTGAAAGCAATGTCATATATCTAAGAGGCATGAAATCAGTGAAGTCATCAATGAGGGATTGGGGTAATTTCTCTCACTCCTGTAAATGAGACCTTTCCAACTGCTAAATTATTTCTGGGGGTGATAAGTGACTATCAACCCTTCTCCCTAGAATGTCCTAAACATGTTCTACTGGGATCTTGCCTGGGGAATATGCTGACCAATCCATTCGAGGGATTGCTTTTTTGAAAAGGAAATTGACCACTAACTGAGTACGATGTAGCCTGGCGTTATCAGCCATGAGAAGGAATTCATCCCTGATTGCTGAAGCGTAAAGGACCACAAAAGGTCTGAAGATCTCATCTCTGTATCGCTGAACTGTTAATGTTCCATTCTTTATAACGTTCAAGTCTTGTGTTGCTATTGATATAAATATCGACCCAGATCATCTTTCCCCCTCCGCCAAATCAGAAACTTCCATGCACAAATGCAAAAATATTTCGTCTACCAGGAACTCTCACGATGAGAATCAGCCTACTGCCAGATTATAAACTAAAGTGGTAATTATTGTTACTCTAAAGAGGTAATAATCATAGATACCGCTGCACCATACAAGCTGCCTCATTAAATCATCATAATGAAACCCCAATAATAAGTCAAATTAAAAAAAATATCAAATATTTAAGAACGAAAGCCAAGCAAATTATATTCCAATGGATACAATCACACGTGGGTATTAAAGGTAATGAAGCAGCAGATTCACTTGCAAAGAAAGGAAACCATGTGAATATCGGAAAGGAACAAATTCCACCAAATCTTTCAAAAAATGTATTCATAGAGTAATTTTTTAAGAAACAAAGATAATCTCATAACTAAATTTGAAGGCAAAAAGTGACACAATATTCAAGACAACTGAAATATCTTTACCACCAGACCACATAAAGAGGCGGTTGCCAACTTTCGATTAAGAACCGGACACGATTATCTTGCGGAACACCTAAACATGATAGGCGTCCTCGCCTCGAACAATTGCCCAATATGTAGAGCTAAAACAATGAATTCAGAACATCTTTTGAAATGTCCAGGACTGAACAGGGAGGCTCAGACACAAGGAGAAGTGTTGCAGTTATATTGGGAGGCCAGGGGCCTCATGGACTGAAATAAAGTGCCTACCCCCTTTATTTACTCTCTTCCCTTTGACTTTACTTTGTGTGAGACCGACTTATTGCTCCTGTGCTCATTTCCTGGTGGTAGCACGGTAAGCCTGAGTGAAAGAAACACAAACTATAGGTCTGCGAGCATACAAACCTACATGGTGCAGTTAGTTTCGAACATTCTGAGTCAAAACTGGGGTAGCAGTAGCCCTCTAAACGTGTTGTTGCAAGAAAGTGGCTTTCATAGTGCGGTCTCTTCTAGCCGTAAGTGTTAAATACCGATCATCATTCTGTGTTATTGCATGCGTAAGACCTTCTCCCGGTCTTAAACGAACATTTCCAGTTTCCAAAACCAATTCCCTAGTTTGGAAGTGACACTTCAAGAAACCCCTAACACACCATCTACAGCGAATTGCTTTTAACCCGCCTCTAAACGACCTATGCCCCTCCAAGTTTATGTTTGAGCTGAATTAGCTACTAACCCTCACTACTTCACTGTTACAAAACATTCAACGAGTATCAATTGTTTTTAATCTTCCTGCACAAGAAATGCTGCAAGACGCGTTTCATTCCTTATATAAAAAGCATAGTTTTCGACATGACATGCAAAGTTTGCATATTTCCAACTTTGTGAACATTATAATTTTTGTTTTTAACCTCTTCTATTTTAATTTTGTTAAAAAAAGTTGTCGATTATATGGTACTCAGATTATCCCCAATTGCTTTGAGCAGTGCATTTTATTGAGATACATGCTTTCTAGCAGTGTGTTTATCGAGCCCGAATGAAGTCATCAATTTTCTTTAAAAGTTAAGATTTTTGTCTATTCATTTCATTTTGTTTTTAGTTTAATTTCATAAATATGCATGAAAAAAAGGGAAAAAATTTATTTTATTTAAGTATCAACCTTATTTAACCAATTTTGATTAATTTTATTTAATTTATAAAATATTCCTGTTTCAGTGATAAATCTTTTGGTTTATTTCATATTTAAAATAAAGCTCTTCTTGAAATACAAAATAATAACATATACTAAAGTTTTTGTTTGGAGATAAGTTATATTGTAAATTTTTACTTTAAATTTAACTTAATAATTATCATTAAATTGTTATAGTTCATGTGTGGCCGGGAAAGATTTTTTACCGTAAAATTCTCCCTCAAGAAAGCTGAAAGGTTATTCTCGCCCATTTTAGAATAATTTAAAATTAGGTACAAAGATACGAATGTCTTCATAGAAAATTAGAAGCATGAAACCTCAGATGAAAAACCAAACATATTACTTTCCAGACAGCAAAAAATGCTTATAATATGCAATCATTCATTTGTTGGCAATTATTGTTAATTGGATTTTGAGATCTGTATTGGATTTGATTTGTCGCTCTACGGTCATTTTTCTTGCACGCGTTGGGCTAATTCGACCAGGATCTAGAGTTTAACGTGGATTCCGAGCTACTAATAAACATCCATTCCGCAGCCATGATTCGAACCTGAAGCATGTGGTACCAAAGGACAGAGTGCTAGCCAATTGGTCATAACGCTGTTTTGAGATCTGTAAGAACAATATATCTGTTTCCAAAGCTAAAAAGGATTTGATTTCTTATTTCAAAAGTTTTTTTTCTCCTTTATATAAAACTAATTAACATAACTCAACTACAATATTGATGAGGATAAATTCACATTAGTGTTTACAGAATTTCAGTATTCAACTTTCTGATCATCAATGAACTATTTACTGCAGCTAATAGATATTCTAACCGTTTTAGAATGAGATTGTTAAATTCCAAAATTTATTCATGCATTGAAATTCCTTACAATTAGCTAATTCAATTAGATTCAGTCAACGATTTCAGAAGTAAACCATGTAATACGTTCATTCTACTTATATAATGGTATAATACTACTTAATTCATTATTCTGACTTATTATGAAACTTTATCGAATGTGGTGAAACTATTTCTTAAACATTTCTGCGGAATTTAAGGAATATTTAATTTTATGTATGAATTTATTTTTACCTTTAATACGTTAATTCTTTTATATAACATCGCTTACTTTATGTAATATCTTCTCATATTTTACCTTTCAGAAAAATCATTAGATAAACAAAACGGATTTGAAATAAACTCATGTTTGTGAAAATTGCAACACCATGAAGGAATCGTCATAATTCAATGAAATTTAATACACAGTTGAGTGGTAATGGTACAAATAAATGATTAAATGTTCAAAGCAAACAAACAATAACAAGAGATCGGAATCAGTATTTTGTGTAGCCACCACGCGCCGCAATAAGTGCTGCTACACGACGTGGCATGGAGTCAAACAAATTTTGAATGAGGAAGAGCATTCCATATTGTTTGTATGCGCACCCAAAGTTCGTCTGCAGAAGCAACAGGACAAGAATCACGAGCGAGACGCCGACCAACGAAATCCCACACATGTTCATATCCGGGGAATACGCAGGCCAAGGAAGAAGCTGTACCTGCCGCGTTGCAAAGAAGGATTGAACAGTCCTAGCAACATGAGGGCGGGAATTGTCCTGTTGAAATACAGCGCCTGGCGAGCTTTGAAGGAAGGGAACAGCTTGGGGCTGTAGAACTTCACTGATGTTTGCTGTTCAGATTGCCCACAATTCTTAGCAATTGAGATCGTCCATGATATGCTATGGCACCCCAGACCATAACTCCGGGTGTACGTTCACTGTGGCGTTCGATAAAGCACTCCGGAAGGTGGCGTTCACCGGCATAGCGTCTGACACGAATGCGGCCATCATGGAACCACAAATTAAAGCGGGATTCGTCAGAAAACACGACATGCTGCCAATCAGCACGCCAGTCTCTATGCTGAGCGGTCCATTGTAGCCGCAGGCGGCGATGGTTTAGCGTGAGAGGGATCTGTATAAAGGAGTCTTGCGCGCAGTCCGCGCTGCAGCAGACGTCTACGAATTAATGAAGCACACAATGAAACACCTGTAGCTATTGACCACTGTGCTGCCAATTGTCTAGAGGAAGCTGTACGGTCCGTCAGCGACATGCGGACCAGGTGTCTATCATCGCGAGATGACGTCACATTTCGGGGTCCACTCCCGGATTTCCGAGTTGTCCGACACTCGTCCGTCCACTGCTTCCAAAGACGCATCACTGTGCTGCTGTTACGTTGCACACGAGCGGCTACTGCAAGATAAGACAATCCAGCTTCACGAAGGCCGATGATTCTCCCCGTTCAAACTCTGTAAGTTGTTCAAATATCGCTCTCTTTCGTCGAAGAGGCATAAGTAACGATTGAGCTAACGTTTACCACTAGCAGATAACCACCGATAACCATACACGCCTCGCTACAGCCGTCTATTTATTCGGATCCATCCGCCGTTCAGAGGACGCTGCTCAGCATACGCATGCGCTATGGATTTGAAATTCTAATCATTTGCATATCATGCGCTAATTTGCATTTCCTGAAAATTTCAGCTCACTCGCGTAAGTCCTTCATGTTGTTGCAATTTTCACAAACATGAGTTTATTTTGAAATGGAACAAATATAGGTTTTCTTAATAACTTGCATTATTACATACCAGAATATTAATGTTTGTAACAATTAATAATTTAAAAGTTCTAAATAATTTTCGTACAAATTTATATAATTTCCTTAAAAAAGGAAAATAATATTTTCACTTCAAAATAATATTATAAAAATAAACGACATTCTTTATAAAGTAGTTAAGAATAAATTTGTATGTATAAAAAAAAGGTAAAATTTTGTAAAAAAAAAAAAATGTAAAATTTTGTATCAATAAATAATATCATTTTTAATATTTTTATAAATACATACGGGGATATTAATAATTATCACAATTAAACTTAAAAGTTCTAAATAATTTTCATATAAATTTATATATTTTCCTTAAAAAAAGAGAAATAATATCTTCACTTCAATATATTGTATAAATGATCGGCCTACTTTATAAAATAGTTAAGAATAAATTTGTGTGTTGAAAAACAAAGTTTCTTTTTAATGTTTTTATAATTACATACCAAAAATATTAACAATTATAACAATGAAATTTAGAAGTTTTAAATAATTTTCGTAAAATTTATATTTTTTAATTAAAAAGGAAATATTATTTTCAATAAATAATTTTTATATAAATTTATAAATTTTCACCAAAAAAGGGAAATAATATTTTCATTTCAAAATAATGTTGTATAAATGATCAGCAATCTTTATAAAATGGTTAGAAATAAATTTGTGTCTTGGAAAAAAAAAAAGGTTTTTTTTTTAATGTTTTTATAATTACATACTAGAATATTAATAATTATTACAATTAAATTTAGAAGTTTTAAATAATTTTCAAAAATTTATATTTTTTATTAAAAAAGGAAATATTATTTTCAATAAATAATTTTTATATAAATTTATAAATTTTTACCAAAAAAAAAAAAAAAGGGAAATAATATTTTCATTTCAAAATAATGTTGTATAAATGATCAGCATTCTTTATAAAATGGTTAGAAATAAATTTGTGTCTTGGAAAAAAAAAAAGTTTTTTTTAATGTTTTTATAATTACATACTAGAATATTAATAATTATTACAATTAAATTTAGAAGTTTTAAATAATTTTCGTTTTATATTTTTTTATTAAAAAAAGGAAATATTATTTTCAATAAATAATTTTTATATAAATTTATAAATTTTTACCAAAAAAAAAAGGAAATAATATTTTCATTTCAAAAATAATGTTGTATAAATGATCAGCATTCTTTATAAAATGGTTAGAAATAAATTTGTGTCTTGGAAAAAAAAAGTTTTTTTTTTTTAATGTTTTTATAATTACATACTAGAATATTAATAATTATTACAATTAAATTTAGAAGTTTTAAATAATTTTTGTAAAAAATTTATATTTTTTTTTTTATTAAAAAAAGGAAATATTATTTTCAATAAATAATTTTTATATAAATTTATAAATTTTTACCAAAAAAAGGGAAATAATATTTTCATTTCAAAATAATGTTGTATAAATGATCAGCATTCTTTATAAAATGGTTAGAAATAAATTTGTGTCTTGGAGAAAAAAAAAGTTTTTTTTTTTTTTATCGTTTTTATAATTACATACTAGAATATTAATAATTATTACAATTAAATTTAGTTTTAAATAATTTTCGTGAAAATTTATATTTTTTATTAAAAAAGGAAATATTATTTTCAAAATTATATTGCGTAAATGATAGACATTCTCTATAAAATTATTATAAATATATTTGTGTCTTGAAAAAGAAGATTTTTTTTTGTAAATGTTTGCATAATTAACAAAAAATAAAAAAGCGTTTTTAAAATTCATGAAATTTAAAAGCATATTACCTCTTAATTAAATGAGTTCAGAATAGAAATGCATATTAATGTAGAACCACAAAACTAACAATCTTAACAATAACATTTTTTGTTGAATGTAATGATTACAATTTAAAATATTAAAGATTTTAAAACTAATACAGGAATACTAATTTAGAAGATAAAATCATAAAAGAATAAACGTTTTTACAAATTAACTGAGCTATTAATAATTTATAAAAGCAGATTAAATGGAAGTAGATGCTGCTCCAAAATCTTTTCAGATAAAAAAATCTACTTCAGTTACAATCTAATAACATTATCTAAAGAATGAAATTGCAGATCAACCACGCTCAAATTATAATTATCTACACGAAATCAGCAAAAAAAAAAAAAAAAATATCTTGAGTTCTAATTAATCTTTAGATAAACATAGAAAATTAATGGCTTTATTGTTATTAATCAGCTTGTTAATGACAATTGCCTTATCATCAGTAAAAGCATCGTAAAATTTTGATAAATGATTTTGCATAAGGTTCATCACGAAATTTTATTTCAGTTTCTTAATATTCAATGAATGAAGTAACCAAATATAAATTTTTTTATGTTTTCAGGTTTTTATGATTATTTTAAGAATTTCAATTAATTCCTTTTATTTTAATAAATGTTCAGTTTGGCACGAAAATTTTGAAAATTTACTTTTAAAATATTTTCATTAAATTAATCATATATTTCACTCTTGATTAATTTATATGTGTTAAATTAGTTTATGATATTTCTATATTACATAATCGTTTTTGTTTTCCTTTAAATAACTAATATTATTCATTATAAATCATTTTAAGCACAATTTTGATGATGTTCTTTTCTGAATAGTCAAGTTAATATCGTAATTATTGAAAAGAAAGAATGAATCCTAGTATTTATATATATTAGATATACCAGATTATAATTCTGATTAATATTTTTTAATTCGTTATATGGTATCACTTGAGCTCATTGTTAAAAATCGTTGTTTTATCATTAAAGTTAATATGCATATATACATACAATGCTAGAACTAGTAAAATATAAAAAGTGAGCAGTAAAAAGTAGCAAAATTAATAATTTCGAGATTTTTTTAAGTAATAACTATTTTACAAATTCTTATGGGCCTCATGGCCAATAGTGATCTGGGCTCGATGCTACATGTTTTTATGTTGTTCGAGTCCCGGTGGTGCCATGGATGTTTATAGTGGTTCCGTATCAACTTTAAGCCGTCCCGGTCTAATATGACTGTAGAGCGTTGGGCGTAGGGGCTGACATTCCTATCCCATAAAAAGTTAACGTCACGGAGCCAATCAGACTACTTACGGTGCTCCATCACAATAGAAGCTGCCCCTCCTTTTCCTTCTTCCATAAGACCACATTGGTTCTTGGACTTGGTCTAGATACTGCTGTCTATCAAGTAGGATAAGAAACAACAATAACAAATTCTTATCAAGATACTCTCTAAAAAGCACTCCAAAAGGACTTATCTTAATACAATGAAATTTTGCTTGAAAATACCTTTGATCCAATAAGCAAATGGCTGCCAATGAATGTGTAGCTAGAGTATGAGAGATCTGGATGGTGTATAAAAGAGGAGAAACTCCGATTCCAGGTATAAACAATTCGAATTGGATTCCATGTTCTGAATTTGACTGCACACAGTGTGGATAAATGTAAACATTTAGATAGGGCATGCTTCTGGTTTAAAAAAAGAAAATAACAGCAGACTTAAAAATAAACTGTGCAGACTTTTTCAGAAAGGAACTTTCATAGTTTGATTTAGTTTGTGGCTCTACGGTCATCTTGTGCACACTTTGGGCTAAACAGACCGGGACGTACAGTTTAACGTGGATTCCGAACCACTACCAAACATCCATGCCACCGCTAGGATTCGAACCTGAAGCCTGGGATACCAAAGGCCAGAGGGCTAGCCACTTGGCCACCAGGCAGCAGGAACTTTCATAGGTAATTTCAGTGCACAGCGCCAATTCCACAAAGAACTCCCTGACACCGACAACTGCTTTTGAAGTGTCACCTGATTCTTTTTACTGGAGCAAAAATTGAGTGATACCCCACTTCGAATTCCAATAATAAAGTGAAACTCCCCCTCCTTCCCCTTCCCTAAACACGCATACTATACAGTCCTATATTTTATCTTACCCTAAGCCTCATCCTTGTACGCAGTACTATGTAGGCCTTTACCAGTTTAAAAAACTAATGGTGAAAAAATAATAATAAAAACAACCTAAATTTCAGAATCACTGGAGCACATTGAAGTAGAACACAGATAAGAAAAATAACTTATGTACTATAAAACTAACATAAGCATAAATGTAACGATAAATACAATACTGAAAAGAATACATAATTATAAGAAACATGTGCAGAATAAAGTACTGTCTGGTTAAAAAATATTATGACTGCGTTTATTCTACGAAGAATGAAATACTTTTGTTTCGAGGGAAAGAATGGAAGCAGAGAATTCAGTGAGTATTTCAGAGGAAATTTTTCTGGGGATGATTAATTGTTTATTCTCTTCAGCAAAGTCCATTAATTTGATGATTTTCCATCTGGTTCATGGGTTGTAAATTACATTTCTGCGCCACTAAGTATAAAAAGTCCATAGGGGATTTAAGATGTCATGATTTTTTAGTAGTTGCATTGTGGAATGGTTCACCAGCTTTTTCACTGGTGCAGAAATCTTCTGAGAGGTTGAATCTCTTGGGGTATGTTCGGAATGAACAACGCCCACTTGTAAACATAATTTATCTTCTAGAAAGAATTCTGCGATTTTTTAAATTCTATTTAGGGATGATTTCGATTCGCCCTGCGTTGCTATGATGCCAATCACATTGTGAGTCCTCTAAAAGAGATTTACTTAAGTTATTTTTAAGAAATGAAAATGGATATTGAAGATAAATTATATCACCTTCTTCCTCAAGGTTATCTGGGTACTCATTGCTAAAATAGCATGCATATGCTGTTGTCCAAAGCAATTGGATGGAGCCACTGTGGCTTGAAAGTCTTTTGCTGAATTTTCTGGCAGTTAGATAAGTTAATTTAGGATTAAAGATGGTGGATATATTTGATTGGCTTTCTGTCCACATTGATAGTGAAGCATTTAGAGTTCCCGAATACTCTAAGCATTTTTTGATACCATGAAGTTTAGCTTTAAAATTGGAAGATAGAATTGTTTTTGAAAAATTTTTCCCTTCGTTTCGTAAATTAATTATTTCATATTTGAAAGAGCAAAATGCTCAGCCTACGATCCTACTTCAGATTTAGGGCCCTCTGTGAAAATATTCATTATGGAAAAACAATTAAAGTGGTTGTGGCATTAATGGGGGCAGTATTTCCTGACTCATTCGATGTGGAATTTATTGACTGGTTCAGAACCAAGTGGTGCCCCAATTCGAAAAAGAATTCACAGTTACACACACACCTGAAAGTCATAATAATCATCTTTATGATCTCGACAGGGGCCTGACTTGGCCGAGTGGCTAGCGCTCTGGCGCTCGGTACCATAGGTTTCGGGTTCGAGTCCGGCGGTGCCATGGATGTCCCTACTGGTTGAAACTGTTTAAACTGGATCCCGGTCTAATAGGATCGTAGAGCGTTGGTGGGGCATTGTTACTCAGCGTCCGTGGTTTATCTTCAAGTTACACACGCCCCCTGGCTAATGCAAAGTGAGTACGTCTGTGCAGCGTTTGCCTTAAGGCATCCAAGACCAAGCTGTCTAAGTGTTTGCCAACTGCATTAGAAAGAAAATTATCTGGACAGTTGTTAAAACAGTGATTCTTTGATTGTCATCCATGAAACGGTTTTCTTCTCCTTCACCTAGGTCGTCTTGGCCTAGGCTCTTATCTTATCCTCACCTGTGACTGTCCTTGGAATTTTACAAATTGACTGGATAACTGACGAGCCTTTGGTAATACGAATCAATGACAATCCATGTAACAGCTTGCGTGAGAATCGATTTTCATTCTACTTGTATAACTTCGTATTGATGCGTTGGCATTTTATTAATATTATTATTTGTCTCAAAGTAAAATGATAAAATCTAGAATGAATTATGATGATAAAAAATTATAAACATGAATATTTCTTTATATTTTTTAAGATAACCTCTTAAATATTGAAGTATCTGTGATATAATAAACCACTTTATTCAATGGATTAATTATGTCAAGAACCTTTCAACTTAAGAAACAAATATAACGTATAATAACAAGTTTTGAAGGAATCAAAGGCATTAGGTTTCTAAAAATTCTAAAAAGCAACTGTAACTGTCAAAATTTGTTCATTTTCATTAATTCTTATTGAAAAAATGTTAAGTATAAAAACAAAAATTATAAATAATAAGAAAAAAAAAAAAAAATTTAAAATGTATTTAAAAGTATTTATGTTATTCATTATTACAAATAATTCATAATTTTAAAAAATCATGGTTTTAATAAGTTAAATGCAAAATAAATTCTATTACATACAGTGGCTTAACCATTCCATCTGAGGCCCTTGCCAAATTTTTCGAATGGGGGCCCTTAATGCAAAGTATCATCATTTTATTTTCGTTTTAATAAAAGTATTATCTAAAATACATATTATTTTTTGGTTGATACTATGATTTTTAATTTAAAGGAGGGTATAAAAATTACCTGTTTTCTTAATAAAAATTCTATTTTATTAAAATATCTTTTTTGGGCCTTTTGATCAGCAAAAGTGTCAATGACAGCATCAACGATCAAGTTTCAGACCATGGAATGTTCGATGGATAAAATAGTCAAATTGTGTAATCTGTCTTGTCCCATAGAATTTCTTAATAGCGATGGAGATGTTCTGTCTAGCAGAACATCTCCATCGCATTGAAATATTTTCGAATCCCCTGGCTGCCCCCCTATATGGAAAGTGACCCAATGAACAGAGACCACCTGGATAAAATTTACTGGCGTCAAATTGACTTCGTCATCTGTGCATTTTCTGGATCTTCTTTTGTCCTAGTTATTTTTGAATTTATTTTTATTCTTCTTGTACTTTCCTTTGCCATAGGAAATTTTTATAAATTTTAATTTCGAGAATGATCGTTCAGAAGTAGCCGTAGTCACAGGAATTCTTACAAAAACATAAATGTAGTGCTCCCTTTAGGAAAGCTTAAAGACAAAATAATTCTTTATGGTTAACAAGTCAGCCAGTTCACTTATTGAAGAAAAGATTTTTTTATTTCATGTATAAAAGTGGAGCGAAAACTGTGAATTCCCTTGGTAAACGAGACAGATATGTCTTTTTTATATACATCAACAAATTCTTCAGTCTTTTCAATAATTCGTGTCATTTCAATTTTGCAAAGTGGTAGTGGCAAGACATTGAAATTGAAAACAATTTCATTCATTCCATGGAATCGCGATCTCAGTTGATAAATGATGGTCGTACGTATAACGATAAAATACGTCCATTTTAAACAAGATTTTCGCGATTTTGGAGACTTTCATCTTCACAAATTTAAAAGGACGTTTTAAGGACTTTTCAATTTCCTCTGGCGAGTTCTAGGACATATGGAGTTAATAGACCATTTCCCTGTCATACTATTCGCTTGCGTATTTAAATCTCCAAATTCATGTCGGTACTTCTCAAGTTCTTCCAAACAGACTTGCGCTTTAAAACAACTGAAAAATCTGTAGCTTTAGACTGGAGTGCTTCAGTGGTCACGTCGATTGCCTGTAAATTTAAAAATATCCCAGTGGCCCATAGGTAGCAGCGGTTTTCCCATTTTTTATTTTTTGTAAAGGTGCTTTTACGAACCAGAAATCTTGCAAATTCATAGCAACGGGATTACCCGCGCTGAACTATTTCTACCAGATGCGATGTATTTATGTACGAATGGATATATTCAAAATCTGGAAACCCATTATTTTTAATTTATCACTTAAATTTATTAAATACAGAATTAATAAATTTTACTTTACATTATTTTATAATAATAAATGTCAAGTCTTTCCTATACTAATAGCTTCTCTGCTCAGGCCGGGGCCCGTGGCAATTTGCCATCTTGCCACCTCTATTGTTACGCCATTGATTACATATTTCTTTCTATTCCACGTTTTCCTTTTACAACATTATATATTAATTTTCCTATTTCTAGCCTAGTCTTACTAATATCATTTTCATTAGCTACATTCTATAATGTGACTTTTATAACAAATAATTAAACAATATTTAATCACAAAACGTACGTACGCCAACGTAATTTATGATTCATTCTCCATACTTCAATTCATTTAATTTAATTTGTTTTAAAGCATTTTTATAATCATGAAACGGCATAGTAACTGAAATGTTGCATTTCGTCTGTTTATATAACTAAACACATAACTCATTTCAATACAAAATTCGTTAAATTTAAATATCTTATCGCATCCAAAACTCGTTGCGACATAAGTCAATAAATGAACGTTTTGACCAGTATTCGAATAAGATATGGAAAACGCACTATAAATGAATTCTCAATTCCTATTCATTCGTAAACTGCTCGGGCATCTTGAAAATCGATTAGGCAAATGAAGCGACGCTTGCTCCGCGGTTTAATTGTTCTTCGTCATTTGTAGGCAGAGCAAATAAGTTGAAAACAAAGCAGTAACGCAAAAGCACTAACGAAGTGCTTTTGCATTACTCTGAAGCCGCAATTGATTTGGTGCTGGAAGTTGCTGCAGGAGTTAAAAGCGAAGGCATGTTAGAGACAGAGCTGTGAAAAAGCTTTGGCACTTGAAACATTGATTACCTTAACATAATTTCGACACGTTTTGTATAAATTTATATATTTATCTCTATTATGGGATGTACAGCATTGTTTAAATTCCATTTGTGGTCTACTGGTAATTGGACTTTTATGAAATAAAAATAAAATATTTCACACTAAAAGTATTTAAAAGAAAAAAAAAAGTTATAAGGAGTGGGATCACTTCTGGACCATTTTTGTACATCAGTGGATCTTATATTCCATTTGTTCAAGATCCAATAGGTCCGCAGATGCAAATGGGAAAATAATGTCTTTGTGGAGTATTTTAACGGTTCTTTTCGCCAATTTTCACGTTTTTGTGTATCATTTTGGTGAAAACCATAAAACCCTTATCAGGCTGCTTGATGGAAGATGCTTATATATTTTGTCCAAATGTCCATCGATTCGTCCCCACTTTTTAAATAATTACTCTAACATACACGACCAGAAAATCTGAATCTGAGCTCGTATTAGCCATTTCTGTACTATCAAGTTAGATTAGGTTTAATTTGGTTTGTCGCACACTTTAGACTAATTAGACCTGACTTAATGTGGATTCCGGAACCACTAACAAACGTCGATGCCACCGCCAGGATTCGAGCCTGAAGCCTTGGTACCAAAGCTCAGAGCGCTAGCCAATTGGCCATAAGGCCGGCATCAAGTTAGAAATTGAAACCATTATAAGTTATTGGCTTTGACTATTTAAAATACATAAAAAAGTTTGATATATTTTTTTATTATTTTTGTTGAATAGAATGAAAATTTTAAAAAAAACTGTAAAAAACATATGTAACTAAATAGTAGTTTATGCGGCCCATTAATTGTCCAAGATTAGGTGCACAGGAGCATTTCAGATTCGATTTCGCTGATGGTACAGCAGCTGTACCCCAGTGCCTGCAGTTATTTAAAAAAGTGCAGATTCGATTAAAATTGTGATAGAGTAAAAGGTTAGGCCGGATATGCGTGTAGTCTTTGCTTCAGTGTTGGTTTGGATACGTACTAAATATTTCAAAAATAAAATGAGATGTGAAGCTGCCATATTTATTAAAATTTGCAAAAGACAGCACTGCATAACTGAAACACATAACACATAAAAACACAATTATATACACAGTCCAGTCACATTAATGTGGCCACCACCTACTTTCGACTTCAACGTGAAATAACAAATCACAAAAGGTAGGTGGCAGAACATTGCAGTGGAGTGTATATAAAGAATTCCACAAAATACCACTTAAATATCACTAAATACCACATTCCGCATTCCACTTAAAGCCAGAATATACAAGAGTGTATATTCTAGCTTTTGGCATGTGGTCACATTAATGCACCACTGGACTGTGTATAAAGTATTTATAAAATTATCTTAAAGGCAAAAATTCGTTTAAGGGTCTTTGTACCCTTCGCTTGCCAGGAACTTTGCATTCCACTGTCCTCTTCCTTTTTCCCTCCTCTCTCTCAAATCGAACGGGGTGTGGAACCAGAAAAATGTGCAAAACCAAAGTCTAACGTAAGGGTCAACAATTGATCTATTATCCTTGAGTTCAAGGGTATAGTTTGTTGTGGGAGTGCATGGTGGGGATCCTTACTGACAGAAAGTCTCGAATCGACACTACGCCCTTTTGTTTGAAAGTTATTCGGATTTTCTCCTTATACGCAAGAATAGAAAAAATTGTACCTTTCACGGTGTAGCAAATTAACATGTTGTAATGGTAATGCCAAACATGTTACAATTACCAATTTGGGATGACTAATTTAAAAATACCTGCTGTTTAAAAATATTTTTGTGCCAAAGATATATAGATTTTCTGTACGAAACAATTTTTATATGCACTTTAAATGAATTTTGTATGTATAAATATTTGAAAACGCGTTTTAGTGTTTGAATTTATTTGCAATCAAATTTTACATTAAATACAGCTGAAATTCCTGAAATAAAATTGTTATATTTGGGTACATAAACATAATATTGTTTTAGATGCCTGTGTGCATAGCTTCTACGATACTTAAATATAGTAGAACTGGCTACATTAGCTTCTTTTTTGGTTTTTCTCACAATCATTTTTCATATATTTATCTTCATAAGAAAGAGTGTTTCCTTCTGAAGCAAGCTCCTTGTATTGTTTTATCAATTTTAATAAATATATCTACTCTTCGCTTAAATTCACTCTTAAAATGAAATTACTGATTCTGTGATTTTTAAAATATACCGTTTTCTCGCATATAAAAAATTTCTCATGAACAGAAAAATTTCTCTTCCTGCTTCCATAGACTCAAACTTTAACCTTTTTTCCTCCTACGCACTGTGTTCAAAAGAAATGGTCAATAGTACAGACTCTCACCTGAGAGGAAGTACAGCGCAACCGACGCTGCCGCCGAGAAACGTTTAGTATAGCGTAATCACCCGCTTCTGTTGAGAAACGATTAGTTTGTAAACCCTCATCCACAGCGGAAATATATTTAGCCCAATCATGTGTATTTGTTGGCCTACAGACAGTCACCCGAAGAAGAATATATTTCGCGCATCCAGCGCGTACCTAAGTATCTTTATTTTCGGATTATTCTTGGAATCCTTCCACGAATCAAAATTATATGTCATTAATGTGTTAAATATTGCCTGTTGTTGATTCTACGTGTGTGCTATGAATGTGTAATTAGATGTGAGTTCTCTATCTGAACCATACCCAGTTACAATCCAGCTGTTCACCCCACAACACTACATAACTATCATATACGAATAATGCATATTGGTAGTCCAGATAGACTCAATCGGCATCTGTTAATGCAGGAAGGATCATTATTTCATTTGTAATTATCTTCTTAAAAAGCAGACCATTAACCTCTATTAATTTTGGTTTAATTAAATTGATCCTTGACTGGAATGTGCTCAGTAATCACCAAAGTTTTAACAATTTATTTGAGAAGTTTAATTAATTTTGCATCAATCTCCCAAATATCTTTTATAACTTACATCGTCGCAATAATAACTTCGTTAACGAAATTTAAAAAATGAGAATGCTGCTAGTTAGTAAGATTGAGTTCATCATAACACAGAATTAATATATTAATTATTCAGGATTTAAAGAATGAATGGATATTTTGTTAGGATTTAAATCATTTTCGTAATCTGAAAAGCAGTTTGTAATTATTGAAAGCTCGTTTGATGCAAGGGAGGAAGGAAATAAGGTTTGGAAGACTAGTTAATTGCAATTTAAATTTCTAAATACTTATTGCAAATTGAAATTCAAAATGCTTCAATAAAGTGGTTTCAAAGAATATTGTGATTGCTCATGTTAGATAAGATATTAATTTTTTTGTTTTTGAAAATGAAGAAGCCGTAATTATTAAAAAAAATTAATGCGCTTCAGTATAATTTATCAAGTATATTTTAATTTGTGCAAAACAAGACATATTCTTTAAAATTGATTGGTGAATGCAGAAATCGTTGAGCTTGTTGCCTCAGGTTTCGGTTTCGAGTCCCGGCGATGCCATGGACCTTAAACCGTAGCTCCCGGTCGAATATGACTGTAGAGCGTTGGTTCGTAGGGTTGGCAACCCTACCCCGTAAAAAGTAAAACATCTCTTTGTCACGAAATCTGCCAATAGGGGAGACGGCTTTGGCCCCTCATATAGCTGCTGCGCCAATGAAGAAGAAGAAGTGAATACAGAAAAAGTATTATGTGAATATATTATGGCCCAGTTGTATTATGAGCAGTTGAGGTACAGGGAGGGCATAGGTTCGAGTTCACTGACGGCATCGTTATAGTTACTCAAAGCGGAGTCGGTGGTGATTGTGGCAATTTTCATATGTAAAAGTTAGGCTGTTCCTAGTTAGGCTGCCTAGCGGGAGATGTTCTGATTTTCTCCTATGTGGCATGTAAATGCATGGTTTTATTAGCCTTTAGAGTCTTCTCAAAAGACAATGTCCACCCGGTCTGCCGTTCATGGCAAATATATACGTAAAAGACGAGGTCCAACGATGTTCAAAATAAAGAAAAAAAGAGTATTATGATTTTACAAATATATATTTACGACGCATATATAAATTATATATAAATCATGGTTTTATCATATATATAAAATATACTCTTTAATTTTAATGATTTCTTATAAATATTTTTGGATCGATTTTAATCGAAATATGTCTTTTATAAATATTTTTGAAGCTTAATCGATCGTTTTAATTTGCAATTTCTCATATTCTCTTTCAAAGTTTTATTTCTTAAAAATATTTTCTCCGAAGCTGAATAACCTAATTAACTACCCAGCAGGCTGATGGCCAATTGACTAGCGCTCCTGCCTTTGATACTAAAGGTTTCTCATATTCGAATCCTGGCTGTGGCATGGATGTTTGGAATCCAGGTTAAACGTTATATCTACACATTATGTCACCACATTAGATGCCGGTCTAATTAAACATAAAGAGTGCAATAAATGATCGTAGAGCGACAAACCAAACCAACTAACTACCCACAATGTACATAATTTTGATCTCCAAGTAATCTGAACATTTTCAATGGAAAAGTTATGGAACCGAACGCCATTGAGAAAGTTTCTTTCACATTGTTCCGTTTTCAATTATTTTTTCCATTCATCTGATGCATAACTCTTTGTGATTTGAATAACCAATGCTTGTGAGGCATTTTTTCCTAGTTTGCGGACTTCGTCTTTGGTAATTTCATACTGTTTTATTTTGTACCAAACTCTCGGCGCATTTGATGATAGCGCCCTAACGATCATACATTTGATGAATGCGTCCAAAGTAATTCCCGTCGTGCGGTCATCTCAAAACCTCTTCCATGATTCTTCATACTCTGCCCACTCCATTTACGTATTGTAATTTTGCACTTCCCATGACTATCGTATAATATCAAATGTTGCAAAACTATTATGATCACAAAATCCTTTTATGTACTTTTACGTAAACAAAATAAATAATTTATGTCTCTAAATAGCTTGTCTTATGTATGGTTTAAGTATTTATTGTATGCAGAATATACTGAAGGATTCATTTCGTTCATGTTGTTCTTGAAGATAATGGCACAATTTCTTGTGCTTATTTTAATAAATCTATTTTCAATATAAAACTATAACATCAGCTTTAAATGAGCAAATTTGATGATATTTAGGTTACATAAATAATAACAAGGAACATAATTTAAATCTTTTGAGAATTTTCGGAGAACAGCAAGAAAAAAATCTTGTTTTTATCTTGTTTGTAACAAGAATTTTTTTTTATTTTTAAAATTTTGTTGCCTTTTAAGTGTTTCTATCTAATATTTTTAAATCCTCAAAATAGTGTACTTATTCAAGTCGCTCCTTACTCCTTTGAAAATTTTATAATTAAACAAAAAAATAAATTGGATTCTACTCGACATTAATACTTTTTTTAAACCTCGCGCATTTTTTCGATAAAGACAAGTTTAAATGACAATTTCTTATCCAATGTCATTCAGTACAATTGTAAAAGATTATAGTTACATTCCTAATAGAAAAACACAGATTGCACAAAATTTGAGCGTTATTTTTATTTATTTATTTATTTTTTTCATATTGGCTTAGCCTTAAAATTAACATTTTAATTAACATTGCATATTAGGTTTGATGAATAAATTTACAAAATATATATCTTCATTTCTATAATAATAATACAATATTCTGTATATTCTTAATACCCAATTTATTAATATTACCAATAGATTTCTACCAAATTTTGTCCCGAAGGTCCTCTAACAATGGTATTTCGACAACCTTGGTTCCAAATCAACCTTAAACGTTATACTGACAACGGTGATCCCAAATCACTCCTGACAACCTTATATTGACAAAGGTGATCTCAAATTGATCCTTGATAACGTTATAATGACAACAATGATCTCAAAAGGATCCCTGGAAACGTTATATTGGCAACGTTGATGCCAAATGAAACCTTGACAACATTATACTCACAACATTGACCCCAAATAGATCCTTGACAACATTATGTCGACTTCTGGGAGACTATATTGACTACTTTGCATCCAATGGTCTAATATTTGTACAATGTAGTGTACATTGAATTAAACAATGTATGTTTAAATAAAAAGTATTTTTAATTATTATTTTTACTTCATTGAAAAAAATATTTGAAACGAATTCATTGAAGCGAAGTATTTCATCAAAAATCTCATATTAAAACTATCTTATGTTCACTCATGATAAAGATGAAATGTTACAATAAATGGCAACAGTAGCAGTATTATTACATAATCAACATTTTTACTATTGCCAGAATAATTAATAATTATAATACTCTGATCTTTTAAAAGTGACAGTTATTTATCTTCCTCTCTATCTTTAGTCGAATTCGAAGACCAATTCGGTTTCAAAGATTAGAGCAAGATTTCATTTCAATTTTCTTGCTTTTTAACAGTAATTCTACCTTAGATTGATGGTTCAGAAATAGCTTACTAAGTAGATCCATCAAGTTCTACATACAATTCCTTACATGATAGCTCATAAATGGGAAAGAATGCAATATTCAAGATCCACCTTGGCCCAAAGACCTTTCTTCCAGCGGGAAAACACGAAATTCCAGATCGATGGCACACATACCGAAATCGCAGGTCCACAGTACAATGAATGCCATCTTCATGTTATGTTGGATTAATCAAAAGATATATGGAGGGGGGAATTCCAGGTTCCTGCAGAACAGATGATGGCATTGACAGTGTCTCCCAACAATATGCTTGCACAGAAAAGCATTAATAATGATTGTGGTTAGATTTTACAGCTACTCTTTGATTGGTGGATTTGAAGGTTTATATCGATTTAAAGTTGTTGTTTTTTTTAAGGCGGATGTACCCACGTCAACACTAATGTTTGGCTGCTTAGAAATTATTGATTTTGTAAGGAAATTCAACAGTGTCCGTTTTGGGTTTTTGAGCTTGTGATAATGTTGCTTTTCAGAATATGTTAATCAAGGCAAATTTTAATTACGCCAATTGGGAAAAGACTTTTTATTTCTAATACTTTGTAGATAGACCGATGTACTTCAAAGTTAGAGGTCATGGTTCTAAACTAGTAAGTTAGGCTGAATCAAAAGCTTCCGCATTATGCCCGGTGGGATGAGGGTTGTATACACTTCAACACAAAGGTTTTTGCTGCTTATAAATATCGCTTTTGTAAGAGAATCCAACAGTGTCCGTTTTATATCCTATTAGTATGTTTTTTTAAGATTGTGATAACGTTGCTGTTCAGAATATGTTAATCAAAGCAAATTTTAGCTATACCAATTGAAAAAAAACTTTATTGCTGGAGCTTTGTTGATAGCGAGATGAACTTCAAAGGTAGAGACCGTGGTTCAAAAACATTAAGCTAATTGAAAGCTTCCGTTTTATGCTCCGACGGATGGAGGTTGTATTCACTACCAACACAAAAGTTTTTGCTGTTTAGAAATTATTACTTTTGTAAGGGAATTCAACAGTGTCAATTTTATATTTTATTGTACATTAAACGGCTTTTTAAGGTTGTTATAACGCTGCTGTTCAGAATATGTTAATCAAGGCAAATTTTAACTATGCGAATTGAAAAAGGACATTATTACTGGAGCCTTGTTGATAGAGCGATGAACTTCCAAGTTAGAGACCATGGCTCGAAAACCTGTAAGTCAGGCTGAATTGAAAATTCCGCGTTATGCTCGGTCGGATGTGGGTTGTATCCACTTCAACACAAAAGTTTGTCTGCTTAGAAATTATTACTTTTATAAGGGAATTTCAACAGTATCAGTTTTTTTATTTATATCCTATTGGATATAAAACGGGTTTTTTAAGATTGTGATAACATTGCCTTTCAGAATATGTTAATCAAAACAAATTTTTAGCTATGACATTTGTGTAAGACCTTGTTACCGGAGTCTTGTAGACAAATGATTGATTTCAAAGTTAGAGACCATAGTTCGAAAACTTGTAAATCAAGCTGAATTAAAAGCTCTCGTGTTATGCTCGAAATAGCGTGATAAATAGGTTAAAGCACGTATTATTATTCAGATGGGCTTAGGATGTTGGCCTGAATGGCACTTTTGAAAGTATCCGTTCAAAATTGCAATGCATCCCTTGTAATTATTGTTGAATTTGATACACGAAAGCTGTTCCAATGGCAATTAACCTCAAATCAATATGCTCCTTATTTTAAAACAACAACCACATTAATTGATTTGTAGAGAATACCACATCTGGCTCTTTAAAGTATGTAATTTATGAAAACGGGCTTGTGCTACCGGATGGATAGCATGCGAAATTATCGAACAAATTATCGAAATTATTGATGGTTGATTAGAAACTCGACAAAAGTAACTGAAAAGAAAATATCCTCTTCTATGCCAGAGATGTGCGTTATAAACCTATATGCCAAAATGTTATTTCGTTGGAATCATGGAACTCTTAAATATGAAAACGTAATATTAATGGGGGTGTTTGTTTCAAGTTTCTGTAGCGCAATGTAAGGGCACTGTAGAAAGCTGGCTTGGGGCATTCTGAAAAACGCTGAATTTGTTATACTTCTACTGTTCTGGTGGATAATGAGTTAGGTCAAAGCTTTCAGGAGTCGAAAACGACAACACATGATAAAACTGAATTAAATTTTAAATAGGAACATGAAAACTTGTTATTTTTTATTTTGACGAATAGTAACATTGGAATTACAATAGCATTAGCAGTACTGGTCTAAACTTCACACAACAAAAAAATGAAATCAATCAACTCGAACAATACATTAATAAAGTAAATATCACAAACAATGAAGGAAGAGTTGACTAATCCAAATTAATAGGACTACAAAGTTACAAAAAACACTGTTAAATATAAATATCCACATGAGCAGAAACCCCCACCATTGTTTAATGAATATCATGACATAAAACCTACACTACTGGTATTTTTAAAAGTATTGTGCCCGACTCGTGGCTCAGTGGCAGTGTGCGACTCTGGTGAGCATTGGATGGATGTTCAGTCTATTGTCTGCTTTGTCGTAGACACTTGCTTCAAAAATGAAGAGATTCGAGTGCGTTTGTGATGTTTAGCATCTTGCCTCACGAGTCAGACTACTGGGTGGAAGGTTTCCAAGTTGTTCCCCATACTATACGCAAATGCTCCATTTAAGCGTAAAAATTGTTTGCATAAACATTGATATCTCGGTTAACGACGGCTTGATGCCTCCACGCTTTGTATGATTATAAATGGAAATCGATTTGTGTTCTCGATCCTACCACCATAGTGCATATTAAGGGATACACAGATGGAAATTATTCTTACATATAAAATAGCGGTGGCTTCAAAAGGAATTTATTTATTATTTTTGCTGGAGAAAATTTTTAAAAAATGTGAAAGAAACGTCATCATCAAAAAGAGATTTCTTAAATGGTTTCCATTTGCTCTTTTTTGTTGTTTACCTATAAAATTATACTTACGTACATATTTCATTTCATTAAATACAATAACGTGACCAAGTGTTATATTTGTAATGAAAAGTGTGAATAGTGTATATACTTTGCTTTAGTACAGAGATTTACTGGTATACGTGTTGAATGTTTATCTGATTCAAGCGAGATCCAGCGTTGGGCGCCGAGATTGTTGGCCGGCCCAACGTTGGAAGACACTGAAAGCATCCAGTTTGCAATCCAGCACTGCGAGGTTGTGCAGCTGGATTATGCAAGCTCCAATTCGCTACAGAGGATGAGACATGAGACACTAAAGCTTGTTTTCACTCAACCGCGGCATTTCCAGTTGCGCTGTGCTTCCTCGGTGAGAATCTCGAGCGCAACTGCATCAGTCCACGCACCTCGCCTGGTCCGCGAATGAATCCCGTGAATGAATGTCACAGAGGGCGCTCATGCCATCGTGTAGGAGGAAGCGTTACGAAGTCACAACAGGTATTTGACATTTTGGTTTGATTTTTCGCTAGTCATGTTTCCTGGGAAAATCATTAATAAAATAGTTCTTAAATATTTATATATAGTTTTTAATTATTTCACAAAAAATAGCTTTCCAGTTTATGAATATGTATGAATTCAGATAGTATTTGCAAATTTCTAATGCATTATGTAGCAATAGCCATATATCTAAAGAAATCAATTAGCGCAGTTTTAAAAATGAGGTCTGTGCTTTTTGAAGTAGCGAAATAAATCTATCCATGTAAATCAAAAAATAGAAATGCTCACGTCTAGGCTGTCAAAGTTTGATACAAGATTTAATCAAGAACTGCTTACACTTTATTTCTTTGTATTGTTTAAATCTCTCTCCTATTAAGACAGAATTTGTTTATATTTTAATCTTTGATCCACACACATGCAAAGTCCTTCCATGCTACAAAAATAATATTGACATGAAATAAAAAAATTAAGTATAATGAAAAGCAACGGTAGACGCAGTCCTGTGTTAAAGTTAATAGGATTTCGGTAACGAAACCTACATGTTTCCTTGCTCAATATATCCAAGTGTTGTACTCGATCTTTGTGTAATGTAATACCAAACACCTTAGGAGCTATAGAATTTCACAAAGGAAACTCATTTCACACGAACTTGTTCGTCATTTCAATGTGAAGCAAATCGGCCTTGGCACTGATACATAAAAGTTTAAGATACATGTTCATG